>CM060988.1:209310215-209332715 GCA_030765065.1 Deroplatys truncata
CAGGACACAACACCACACGCAGTCTATCCTGTGTCTTCTGCTTCTAAATGATTCCTGAGAGAGAGAGAGATGAGGGGAGAGACCAGGACACAGCACCACACGCAGTCTATCCTGTGTCTTGTGCTTCTAAATGACTCCTGAGAGAGAGAGAGATGAGGGGAGAGACCAGGACACAACACCACACGCAGTCTATCCTGTGTCTTGTGCTTCTAAATGACTCCTGAGAGCGAGAGAGATGAGGGGAGAGACCAGGACACAGCACCACACGCAGTCTATCCTGTGTCTTGTGCTTCTAAATGACTCCTGAGAGCGAGAGAGATGAGGGGAGAGACCAGGACACAGCACCACAAGCAGTCTATCCTGCCTATTGTGCTTCTCAATGACTCCTGAGAGCGAGAAAGATGAGGGGAGAGACCAGGTCACAGCACCACACGCAGTCTATCCTGCCTCTTGTGCTTCTCAATGACTCCTGAGAGAGAGAGAGATGAGGGGAGAGACCAGGACACAGCACCACACGCAGTCTATCCTGCCTCTTGTGCTTCTCAATGACTCCTGAGAGAGAGAGAGAGATGAGGGGAGAGACCAGGACACAGCACAACACGCAGTCCATCCTGTCTCTTGTTTTTCTAAATGATTCCTGAGAGAGAGAGAGATGAGGGGAGAGACCAGTACACAGCACCACACGCAGTCTATCCTGCCTCTTGTGCTTCTCAATGACTCCTGAGAGAGAGAGAGATGAGGGGAGAGACCAGTACACAGCACCACACGCAGTCTATCCTGCCTCTTGTGCTTCTCAATGACTCCTGAGAGAGAGAGAGATGAGGGGAGAGACCAGGACACAGCACCACCTGCAGTCTATCCTGCCTCTTGTGCTTCTCAATGACTCCTGAGAGAGAGAGAGAGAGAGAGAGAGAGAGAGAGAGAGAGAAAGATGAGGGGAGAGACCAGGACACAACACAACACGCAGTCTATCCTGCCTCTTGTGCTTCTCAATGACTCCTGAGAGAGAGAGAGATGAGGGGAGAGACCAGGACACAGCACCACACGCAGTCTATCCTGCCTCTTGTGCTTCTCAATGACTCCTGAGAGAGAGAGAGAGAGAGAGAAAGATGAGGGGAGAGACCAGGACAACAGCACAACACGCAGTCTATCCTGCCTCTTGTGCTTCTAAATGATTCCTGAGAGAGAGAGAGATGAGGGGAGAGACCAGGACACAGCACAACACGCAGTCTATCCTGCCTCTTGTGCTTCTAAATGATTCCTGAGAGAGAGAAAGATGAGGGGAGAGACCAGGACACAGCACAACACGCAGTCTATCCTGCCTCTTGTGCTTCTCAATGACTCCTGAGAGAGAGAGAGATGAGGGGAGAGACCAGGACCAGCACCACACGCAGTCTATCCTGCCTCTTGTGCTTCTCAATGACTCCTGAGAGAGAGAGAGAGAGAGAGAGAGAGAGAGAGAAAGATGAGGGGAGAGACCAGGACACAGCACAACACGCAGTCTATCCTGCCTCTTGTGCTTCTAAATGATTCCTGAGAGAGAGAGAGAGAGAGAGAGAAAGATGAGGGGAGAGACCAGGACACAGCACAACACGCAGTCTATCCTGCCTCTTGTGCTTCTCAATGATTCCTGAGAGAGAGAGAGAGAGAGAGAGAGAGAAAGATGAGGGGAGAGACCAGGACACAGCACAACACGCAGTCTATCCTGCCTCTTGTGCTTCTAAATGATTCCTGAGAGAGAGAGAGAGAGAGAGAGAGAGAGAGAGAGAGAGAAAGATGAGGGGAGAGACCAGGACACAGCACAACACGCAGTCTATCCTGTCTCTTGTTTTTCTAAATGATTCCTGAGAGAGAGAGAGAGCAAGATGAGGGGAGAGACCAGGACACAGCACCACACGCAGTCTATCCTGCCTCTTGTGCTTCTCAATGACTCCTGAGAGAGAGAGAGAGAGAGAGAGAAAGATGAGGGGAGAGACCAGGACACAGCAAAACACGCAGTCCATCCTGTCTCTTGTGCTTCGAAATGACTGCTGAGAGAGAGAGAGAGAGAGAAAGATGAGGGGAGTTACCGGGACACAATACCACACGCAGTCTATCCTGTCTCTGGTGCTTCTAAATGACTCATGAGAGAGAGAGAGAGAGAGAGAGAGAGAGAAAGATGATGGGAGAGACTGGGACACAGCACCACACGCAGTCTATCCTGTCTCTTGTGCTTCTAAATGACTCCTGAGAGAGAGAGCAAGATGAGGGGAGAGAGACCAGAACACAGCACCACACGCAGTTTATCCTGTCTCTTGTGCTTCTAAATGCGTCCTGAGAGAGAGAGAGAGAGAGAGCAAGATGAGGGGAGAGAGACCAGGACATAGCACCACACGCAGTTTATCCTGTCTCTTGTGCTTCTAAATGCGTCCTGAGAGAGAGAGAGAGAGAGCAAGATGAGGGGAGAGAGACCAGAACACAGCACCACACGCAGTTTATCCTGTCTCTTGTGCTTCTAAATGCGTCCTGAGAGAGAGAGAGAGAGCAAGATGAGGGGAGAGAGACCAGAACACAGCACCACACGCAGTTTATGCTGTCTCTTGTGCTTCTAAATGACTCATTGAGAGAGAGCGAGAGCAAGATGAGGGGAGAGAGAACAGGACACAGCACCACACGCAATCTATCCTGTCTCTTGTGCTTCTAAATGCTTCCGGAGAGAGAGAGAAAGAGAGCAAGATGAGGGGAGAGAGAACAGGACACAGCACCACACGCAGTCTATCCTATCTCTTGTGCTTCTAAATGCTTCCTGAGAGAGAGAGAGAGAGAGAGAGAGAGAAAGATGATGGCAGAGAGAACAGGACACAGCACCACACGCAGTCTATCCTGCCTCTTGTGCTTTTAAATGCTTCCTGAGAGGGAGAAAGAGAGAGATGAGGGGAGAGACCAGGACACAGCACCACACGCAGTCTATTTTGTCTCTTGTGCTTCTAAATGACTCCTGAGAGAGAGAGAGAGATAAGGGGAGAGACCAGGACACAGCACCACACGCAGTCTATCCTGTCTCTTGTGCTTCTAAATGACTCCTGAGAGAGAGAGAGAGAGATGAGGGGAGAGACCGGGACACAGCACCACACGCAGACTATCCTGTCTCTTGTGCTTCTAAATGACTCCTGAGAGAGAGAGAGCAAAATGAGGGGAGAGACCAGGACACAGCACCACACGCAGTCTATCCTGTGTCTTGTGCTTCTAAGTGATTCCTGAGAGAGAGGGAGAGAGAGCAAGATGAGATGAGAGACCAGGACACAGCACCACACGCAGTTTATTCTGTCTCCTGTGCTTCTAAATGCTTCCTGAGAGAGAGAGAGAGAGAGCAAGATGAGGGGAGAGACCAGGACACATCACCACACGCAGTCTATCCTGTCTCTTCTGCTTCTAAATGACTCCTGAGAGAGAGAGAGAGAGAGAGAGCAAGATGAGGGGAGAGACCAGCACACAGCACCACACGCAGTCTATCCTGTGTCTTGTGCTTCTAAATGACTCTTGAGAGAGAGAGAGAGAGAGAGCAAGAGCAAGATGAGGGGAGAGACCAGGACACAGCACCACACGCAGTCTATCCTGTCTCTTCTACTTCTAAATGACTCTTGAGAGAGAGAGAGAGAGATGAGGGGAGAGCCCAGGACACAGCACCACACACAGTCTATCCTGTCTCTTGTGCTTCTAAATGACTCCTGAGAGAGACAGAGAGAGAGAGAGCAAGATGTGGGGAGAGACCAGGACACAGCACCACACGCAGTCTATCCTGTCTCCTGTGCTTCTAAATGACTCCTGAGAGAGAGAGAGAGAGAGAAAGAGGAGTGGAGAGACCAGGGCACAGCACCACACGCAGTCTATCCTGTCTCTTGTGCTTCTAAATGACTCCTGAGAGAGAGAGAGAGAGAGAGAGAGAGAACGATGAGGGGAGAGACCGGGACACAGCACCACACGCAGTCTATCCTGTCTCTTGTGCTTCTAAATGACTCCTGAGAGCGAGAGAGAGAGAGCAAGATGAGGGGAGAGACGGGACACAACACCACACGCAGTCTATCCTGTCTCTTGTGCTTCTATATGACTCCTGAGAGAGAGAGAGACAGAGGGAGAGAGAAAGATGAGGGGAGAGACCAAGGCACAGCACCACACGCAGTCTATCCTGTTTCTTGTGCTTCTAAATGACTCCTGAGAGAGAGAGATGAGGGGAGACACCGGGACACAGCACCACACTCAGTCTATCCTGTCTCTTGTGCTTCTAAATGACTCCTGAGAGAGAGAGCAAGATGAGGGGAGATACCAGGACACAGCACCATACGCAGTCTATCCTGCCTCTTGTGCTTCTAAATGACTCCTGAGAGAGAGAGAGACAGAGGGAGACAGAAAGATTAGGGGAGAGACCAGGACACAGCACCACACGCAGTCTATCCTGTCTCTTGTGCTTATAAATGACTCCTGAGAGAGAGAGAGAGATGAGGGGAGAGACCGGGACACAGCACCACACTCAGTCTATCCTGTCTCTTGTGCTTCTAAATGACTCCTGAGAGAGAGAGCAAGATGAGGGGAGAGACCAGGACACAGCACCACACGCAGTCTATCCTGTGTCTTGTGCTTCTAAATGATTCCTGAGAGAGAGAGCAAGATGAGGGGAGAGACCAGGACACAGCACCACACGCAGTCTATCCTGTGTCTTGTGCTTCTAAGTGATTTGTGAGAGAGAGAGAGAGAGAGCAAGATGAGATGAGAGACCAGGACACAGCACCACACGCAGTTTATTCTGTCTCCTGTGCTTCTAAATGCTTCCTGAGAGAGAGAGAGAGCAAGATGAGGGGAGAGACCAGGACACATCACCACACGCAGTCTATCCTGTCTCTTCTGCTTCTAAATGACTCCTGAGAGAGAGAGAGCAAGATGAGGGGAGAGACCAGCACACAGCACCACACGCAGTCTATCCTGTCTCTTCTACTTCTAAATGACTCTTGAGAGAGAGAGAGAGATGAGAGGAGAGCCCAGGACACAGCACCACACACAGTCTATCCTGTCTCTTGTGCTTCTAAATGACTCCTGAGAGAGACAGAGAGAGAGCAAGATGTGGGGAGAGACCAGGACACAGCACCACACGCAGTCTATCCTGTCTCCTGTGCTTCTAAATGACTCCTGAGAGAGAGAGAGAAAGATGAGTGGAGAGACCAGGGCACAGCACCACACGCAGTCTATCCTGTCTCTTGTGCTTCTAAATGACTCCTGAGAGAGAGAGAGAGAGAGAGAGAACGATGAGGGGAGAGACCGGGACACAGCACCACACGCAGTCTATCCTGTCTCTTGTGCTTCTAAATGACTCCTGAGAGAGAGAGAGAGCAAGATGAGGGGAGAGACGGGACACAACACCACACGCAGTCTATCCTGTCTCTTGTGCTTCTAAATGATTCCTGAGAGAGAGAGACAGAGGGAGAGAGAAAGATGAGGGGAGAGACCAAGGCACAGCACCACACGCAGTCTATCCTGTTTCTTGTGCTTCTAAATGACTCCTGAGAGAGAGAGATGAGGGCAGAGACCGGGACACAGCACCACACTCAGTCTATCCTGTCTCTTGTGCTTCTAAATGACTCCTGAGAGAAAGAGCAAGATGAGGGGAGATACCAGGACACAGCACCATACGCAGTCTATCCTGCCTCTTGTGCTTCTAAATGACTCCTGAGAGAGAGAGAGAGAGAGACAGAGGGAGACAGAAAGATTAGGGGAGAGACCAGGACACAGCACCACACGCAGTCTATCCTGTCTCTTGTGCTTCTAAATGACTCCTGAGAGAGAGAGAGATGAGGGGAGAGACCGGGACACAGCACCACACTCAGTCTATCCTGTCTCTTGTGCTTCTAAATGACTCCTGAGTGAGAGAGCAAGATGAGGGGAGAGACCAGGACACAGCACCACACGCAGTCTATCCTGTGTCTTGTGCTTCTAAATGATTCCTGAGAGAGAGAGCAAGATGAGGGGAGAGACCAGGACACAGCACCACACACAGTCTATCCTGTCTCTTGTGCTTCTAAATGACTCCTGAGAGAGAGAGAGAGAGATGAGGGGAGAGACCGGGACACAGCACCGCACGCAGTCTATCCTGTCTCTTGTGCTTCTAAATGCTTCCTGAGAGAGAGAGAGTGAGAGAGCAAGATGAGGGGAGAGAGACCAGGACACAGCACCACACGCAGTCTATCCTGTCTCTTGTGCTTCTAAATGCTTCCTGAGAGAGAGAGAGTGAGAGCAAGATGAGGGCAGAGAGACCAGGACACAGCACCACACGAAGTCTATCCTGTCTCTTGTGCTTCTAAAAGACTCATGAGAGAGAGAGAGAGAAAGATGATGGGAGAGACCGGGACACAGCACCACACGCAGCCTATCCTGTCTTTTGTGCTTCTAAATGCTTCCTGAGAGAGAGAGAGCAAGATGAGGGGAGAGAGACCAGGACACAGCACCACACGCAGTCTATCCTGTTTCTTGTGCTTCTAAATGCTTCCTGAGAGAGCAGGATGAGGGGAGAGAGACCAGGACACAGCAACGCACAAAGTCTATCCTGTCTCTTGTGCTTCTAAATGCGTCCTGAGAGAGAGAGAGAGAGAGAGAGCAAGATGAGGGGAGAGAGACCAGGATACAGCACCACACCTAGTCTATCCTGTCTCTTGTGCTTCTAAATGACTCATTGAGAGAGAGCGAGAGCAAGATGAGAGGAGAGACCAGGACACAGAATTACACGCAGTCTATCCTGTCTCTTGTGCTTCTAAATGCTTCCTGAGAGAGAGAGAGAGAGAGAGAAAGAGAGCAAGATGAGGGGAGAGAGAACAGGACACAGCACCACACGCAGTCTATCCTATCTCTTGTGCTTCTAAATGCTTCCTGAGAGAGAGAGAGAGAGAGAGAAAGATGATGGGAGAGAGAACAGGACACAGCACCACACGCAGTCTATCCTATCTCTTGTGCTTCTAAATGCTTGCTGAGAGAGAGAGAGAGAGAGAGAGAGAAAGATGATGGGAGAGAGAACAGGACACAGCACCACACGCAGTCTATCCTATCTCTTGTGCTTCTAAATGCTTCCTGAGAGAGAGAGAGAGAGAAAGAAAGATGATGGGAGAGAGAACAGGACACAGCACCACACGCAGTCTATCCTGCCTCTTGTGCTTTTATTCCTGAGAGAGAGAGATGATAGGAAAGACCAGGACACAGCACCACACGCAGTCTATCCTGTCTCTTGTGCTTCTAAATGACTCCTGAGAGAGAGAGATGAGGGGAGAGACCGGCACACAGCACCACACGCAGACTATCCTGTCTCTGGTGCTTCTAAATGACTCCTGAGAGAGAGAGAGCAAAATGAGGGGAGAGACCAGGACACAGCACCACACGCAGTCTATCCTGTCTCTTGTGCTTCTAAATGACTCCTGAGAGAGAGAGAGAGAGAGATGAGGGGAGAGACCGGGACACAGCACCACACTCAGTCTATCCTGTCTCTTGTGCTTCTGAATGACTCCTGAGAGAGAGAGAGAGCATGATGACGGGAGAGACCAGGACACAGCACCACACGCAGTCTATCCTGTCTCTTGTGCCTCTAAATGACTCCTAAGAGAGAGAGAGATGAGGGGAGAGACCAGGACGCAGCACCACACGCAGTCTATCCTGTGTCTTGTGCTTCTAAATGCTTCCTGAGAGAAAGAGAGAGAGCAAGATGAGCGGAGACACCAGGACACAGCACCACACGCAGTCTATCCTGCCTCTTGTGCTTCTAAATGACTCCTGAGAGAGAGAGAGAGAGAGAGAGAGAGAGAAAGAGAAAGATGCAGGGAGAGACCAGGACACAGCACAACACGCAGTCCATGCTGTCTCTTGTGCTTCTAAATGACTCCAGAGAGAGAGAGAGACAGAGAAAGAGAGCAAGACGAGGGGAGAGAGACCAGGACACAGCACCACACGCAGTCTATCCTGACTCTTGTGCTTCTAAATGCTTCCTGAGAGAGAGAGAGCAAGATGAGGGAAGAGAGACCAGGACACAGCACCACACGCAGTCTATCCTGTCTCTTGTGCTTCTAAATGCTTTCTGAGAGAGAGAGAGAGAGAGAGAGAGAGAAAGATGATGGGAGAGAGAACAGGACACAGCACCACACGCAGTCTATCCTGTCTCTTGTGCTTCTAAATGCTTCCTGAGAGAGAGAGAGAGAGAGAGAGAGAAAGATGATGGGAGAGAGAACAGGACACAGCACCACACGCAGTCTATCCTGTCTCTTGTGCTTCTAAATACTTCCTGAGAGAGAGAGAGAGAGAAAGATGATGGGAGAGAGAACAGGACACAGCGCAACACGCAGTCTATCCTGTCTCTTGTGCTTCTAAATGCTTCCTGAGAGAGAGAGAGAGAGAGAGAGAGAGAGAGATGAGGGGAGAGACCAGGACACAGCACCACACGCAGTCTATCCTGTCTCTTGTGCTTATAAATGACTCCTGAGTGAGAGAGAGAGAGAGAGTGATATGGGGAGAGACCACGACAGAGCACCACACGCAGTCTATCCTGTGTCTTGTGCTTCTAAATGATTCCTGAGAGAGAGAGAGAGAGAGAAAGATGAGGGGAGAGACCAGGACACAGAATGACACGCAGTCTATCCTGTCTCTTGTGCTTCTAAATGCTTCCTGAGAGAGAGAGAGAGAGAGAGAAAGAGCAA
The DNA here is from genome assembly GCA_030765065.1 of Deroplatys truncata. Lineage (NCBI taxonomy): Eukaryota > Metazoa > Arthropoda > Insecta > Mantodea > Mantidae > Deroplatys > Deroplatys truncata. The sequence continues at coordinate 209,318,915 of CM060988.1, forward strand.
GATGAGGGGAGAGACCAGCACACAGCACCACACGCAGTCTATCCTGTCTCTTGTGCTTCTATATGACTCCTGAGAGAGAGAGAGAGAGAGAGCAAGATGAAGGGAGAGACCAGCACACAGCACCACACGCAGTCTATCCTGTCTCTTGTGCTTCTAAATGACTCCTGAGAGAGAGAGGGAGAGAGAGCAAGATGAGGGGAGAGACCAGGACACAGCACCACACGCAGTCTATCCTGTCACTTGTGCTTTTAAATGACTCCTGAGAGAGAGAGAGAGAGAGCAAGATGAGGGGAGAGACCAGCACACAGCACCACACGCAGTCTATCCTGTCACTTGTGCTTCTAAATGACTCATGAGAGAGAGAGAGAGCAAGATGAGGGGAGAGACCAGCACACAGCACCACACGCAGTCTATCCTGTCTCTTGATTTTCTAAATGACTCCTGAGAGAGAGAGAGAGATGAAGGGAGAGGGATTAGGACTCAGCACCACACGCAGTCTATTCTTTCTCTTGTGCTTCTAAATGACTCCTGAGAGAGAGAGAGAGATGAGGGGAGAGGGATTAGGACTCAGCACCACACGCAGTCTATCCTGTCTCTTGTGCTTCTAAATGACTCCTGAGAGAGAGACAGAGAGAGATGAGGGGAGAGGGATTAGGACTCAGCACCACACGCAGTCTATCCTGTCTCTTGTGCTTCTAAATGACTCCTGAGAGAGAGACAGAGAGAGATGAGGGGAGAGGGATTAGGACTCAGCACCACACGCAGTCTATTCTGTCTCTTGTGCTTCTAAATGACTCCTGAGAGAGAGAGAGAGAGATGAGGGGAGAGGGATTAGGACTCAGCACCACACGCAGTCTATCCTGTCTCTTGTGCTTCTAAATGACTCCTGAGAGAGAGAGAGAGAGATGAGGGGAGAGGGATTAGGACTCAGCACCACACGCAGTCTATCCTGTCTCTTGTGCTTCTAAATGACTCCTGAGAGAGAGAGAGAGAGAGATGAGGGGAGAGGGATTAGGACTCAGCACCACACGCAGTCTATGCTGTCTCTTGTGCTTCTAAATGACTCCTGAGAGAGAGAGAGAGAGATGAGGGGAGAGGAATTAGGACTCAGCACCACACGCAGTCTATTCTGTCTCTTGTGCTTCTAAATGACTCCTGAGAGAGAGAGAGATGAGGGGAGAGGGATTAGGACTCAGCACCACACGCAGTCTATTCTGTCTCTTGTGCTTCTAAATGACTCCTGAGAGAGAGAGAGAGAGGTGAGGGGAGAGGGATTAGGACTCAGCACCACACGCAGTCTATCCTGTCTCTTGTGCTTCTAAATGACTCCTGAGAGAGAGAGAGAGATGAGGGGAGAGGGATTAGGACTCAGCACCACACGCAGTCTATCCTGTCTCTTGTGCTAATAAATGACTCCTGAGAGAGAGAGAGAGAGAGAGATGAGGGGAGAGGGATTAGGACTCAGCAGCACACGCAGTGTATCCTGTCTCTTGTGCTTCTAAATGACTCCTGAGAGAGAGAGAGATGAGGGTAGAGACCAGGACACAGCACCACACACAGTCTATCCTGTCTCTTGTGCTTCTAAATGACTCCTGAGAGAGAAAGAGAGAGAGAGAGATGAGGGGAGAGACCAGGACACTGCACCACACACAGTCTGTCCTGTCACTTGTGCTTCTAAATAACTCATGAGAGAGAAAGAGAGAGAGAGAGAGATGAGGGGAGAGGGATTAGGACACAGCACCACACACAGTCTATCCTGTCACTTGTGCTTCTAAATGACTCATGAGAGAGAAAGAGAGAGATGAGCGCAGAGGGATTAGGACACAGCACCACACGCAGTCTATTCTGTCACTTGTGCTTCTAAATGACTCATGAGAGAGAAAGAGAGAGAGATGAGGGGAGAGGGATTAGGACACAGCACCACACACAGTCTATTCTGTCTCTTGTGCTTCTAAATGACTCATGAGAGAGAAAGAGAGAGATGAGGGGAGAGACCAGGACACAGCACCACACACAGTCTATCCTGTCACTTGTGCTTCTAAATGACTCCTGAGAGAGAGAGAGAGAGATGAGGGGAGAGACCAGGACACAGCACCACACACAGTCTATCCTGTCACTTGTGCTTCTAAATGACTCCTGAGAGAGAGAGAGAGATGAGGGGAGAGACCAGGACACAGCACCACACACGGTCTATCCTGTCACTTGTGCTTCTAAATGACTCCTGAGAGAGAGATGAGGGGAGAGACCAGGACACAGCACCACACACAGTCTATCCTGTCACTTGTGCTTCTAAATGACTCCTGAGAGAGAGAGAGAGAGAGAGGGATGAGGGGAGAGACCAGGACACAGCACCACACACAGTCTATCCTGTCACTTGTGCTTCTAAATGACTCCTGAGAGAGAGAGAGATGAGGGGAGAGACCAGGACACAGCACCACACACAGTCTATCCTGTCACTTGTGCTTCTAAATGACTCATGAGAATGAGAAAGAGAGAGAGATGAGGGGAGAGGTATTAGGACACAGCACCACACACAGTCTATTCTGTCTCTTGTGCTTCTAAATGACTCATGAGAGAGAAAGAGAGAGATGAGGGGAGAGGCATTAGGACACAGCACCACACACAGTCTATCCTGTCACTTGTGCTTCTATATGACTCATGAGAGAGAAAGAGAGAGATGAGGGGAGAGGCATTAGGACACAGCCCCACACACAGTCTATCCTGTCACTTGTGCTTCTAAATGACTCATGAGAGAGAAAGAGAGAGATGAGGGGAGAGGGATTAGGACACAGCACCACACACAGTCTATCCTGTCACTTGTGCTTCTAAATGACTCCTGAGAGAGAGAGAGAGAGAGAGATGAGGGGAGAGGGATTAGGACACAGCACCACACACAGTCTATCCTGTCACTTGTGCTTCTAAATGACTCCTGAGAGAGAGAGAGATGAGGGGAGAGGGATTAGAACACAGCACCACACGCAGTCTATCCTGTCTCTTGTGCTTCTAAATGACTCCTGAGAGAGAGAGAGAGAGATGAGGGGGAGACCAGGACACAGCACCACACGCAGTCTATCCTGTCACTTGTGCTTCTAAATGACTCATGAGAGAGAAAGAGAGAGATGAGGGGAGAGACCAGGACACAGCACCACACACAGTCTATCCTGTCACTTGTGCTTCTAAATGACTCATGAGAGAGAAAGAGAGAGATGAGGGGAGAGGGATTAGGACACAGCACCACACACAGTCTATCCTGTCACTTGTGCTTCTAAATGACTCATGAGAGAGAAAGAGAGAGATGAGGGGAGAGGGATTAGGACACAGCACCACTCACAGTCTATCCTGTCACTTGTGCTTCTAAATGACTCATGAGATAGAAAGAGAGAGATGAGGGGAGAGACCAGGACACAGCACCACACGCAGTCTATCCTGTCTCTTGTGCTTCTAAATGACTCCTGAGAGAGAAAGTGTGAGATGAGGGGAGAGACCAGGACACAGCACCACACGCAGTCTATCCTGTCACTTGTGCTTCTAAATGACTCATGAGAGAGAAAGAGAGAGATGAGGGGAGAGACCACGACACAGCACCACACACAGTCTATCCTGTCACTTGTGCTTCTAAATGACTCCTGAGAGAAAGAGAGAGATGAGGGGAGAGACCAGGACACAGCACCACACACAGTCTATCCTGTCACTTGTGCTTCTAAATGACTCCTGAGAGAGAGAGAGAGATGAAGGGAGAGACCAGGACACAGCACCACACACAGTCTATCCTGTCACTTGTGCTTCTAAATGACTCATGAGAGAGAAAGAGAAAGAGAGAGATGAGGGGAGAGGGATTAGGACACAGCACCACACGCAGTCTATCCTGTCACTTGTGCTTCTAAATGACTCATGAGAGAGAGAGAGAGATGAGGGGAGAGGGATTAGGACACAGCACCACACACAGTCTATCCTGTCTCTTGTGCTTCTAAATGACTCATGAGAGAGAAAGAGAGAGAGAGATGAGGGGAGAGGGATTACGACACAATACCACACACAGTCTATTCTGTCATTTGTGCTTCTAAATGACTCATGAGAGAGAAAGAGAGAGAGAGAGATGAGGGGAGAGGGATTAGGACACAGCACCACACACAGTCTATTCTGTCTCTTGTGCTTCTAAATGACTCATGAGAGAGAAAGGGAGAGAGAGATGAGGGGAGAGGGATTAGGACACAGCACCACACACAGTCTATCCTGTCTCTTGTGCTAATAAATGACTCCTGAGAGAGAGAGAGATGAGGGGAGAGGCCACGACACAGCACCACACACAGTCTATTCTGTCTCTTGTGCTTCTAAATGACTCATGAGAGAGAAAGAGAGAGATGAGGGGAGAGGAATTAGGACACAGCACCACACACAGTCTATCCTGTCTCTTGTGCTAATAAATGACTCCTGAGACAGAGAGAGATGAGGTGAGAGGCCAGCACACAGCACCACACACAGTCTATTCTGTCTCTTGTGCTTCTAAATGACTCATGAGAGAGAAAGAGAGAGATGAGGGGAGAGGGATTAGGACACAGCACCACACACAGTCTATCCTGTCTCTTGTGCTAATAAATCACTCCTGAGAGAGAGAGAGATGAGGGGAGAGGCCAGGACACAGCACCACACACAGTCTATTCTGTCTCTTGTGCTTCTAAATGACTCATGAGAGAGAAAGAGAGAGATGAGGGGAGAGGGATTAGGACACAGCACCACACACAGTCTATCCTGTCACTTCTGCTTCTAAATGACTCATGAGAGAGAAAGAGAGAGAGAGATGAGGGGAGAGGCATTAGGACACAGCACCACACACAGTCTATTCTGTCTCTTGTGCTTCTAAATGACTCATGAGAGAGAAAGAGAGAGATGAGGGGAGAGGGATTAGGACACAGCACCACACACAGTCTATCCTGTCTCTTGTGCTAATAAATGACTCCTGAGAGAGAGAGAGAGATGAGGGGAGAGGCCAGGACACAGCACCACACACAGTCTATTCTGTCTCTTGTGCTTCTAAATGACTCATGAGAGAGAAAGAGAGAGATGAGGGGAGAGGGATTAGGCCACAGCACCACACACAGTCTATCCTGTCTCTTGTGCTAATAAATGACTCCTGAGAGAGAGAGAGAGAGAGAGATGAGGGGAGAGACCAGGACACATCACCACACGCAGTCTATCCTGTCTCTTGTGCTAATAAATGACTCCTGAGAGAGAAAGAGAGAGATGAGGGGAGAGACCAGGACACAGCACCACACGCAGTCTATCCTGTCTCTTGTGCTAATAAATGACTCCTGAGAGAGAAAGAGAGAGAGGAGGGGAGAGACCAGGACACAGCACCACACGCAGTGTATCCTGTCTTTTGTGCTAATAAATGACTCCTGAGAGAGAGAGAGAGAGAAAGAAAGATGAGGGGAGAGACCAGGACACAGCACCACACGCAGTCTATCCTGTCTCTTGTGCTTCTAAATGACCGCTGAGAGAGAGAGAGAGAAAGAAAGATGAGGGGAGAGACCAGGACACAGCACCACACGCAGTCTATCCTGTCTCTTGTGCTTCTAAATGACCGCTGAGAGAGAGAGAGAGAGAGAGAGAGAGAAAGAAAGATGAGGGGAGAGACCAGGACACAGCACCACACGCAGTCTATCCTGTCTCTTGTGCTAATAAATTACTCCTGAGAGAGAGAGAGAGATGACGGGAGAGACCAGGACACAGCACCACACGCAGTCTATCCTGTCTCTTGTGCTAATAAATGACTCCTGAGAGAGAAAGAGAGAGATGAGGGGAGAGACCAGGACACAGCACCACACGCAGTCTATCCTGTCTCTTGTGCTAATAAATGACTCCTGAGAGAGAAAGAGAGAGATGAGGGGAGAGACCAGGACACAGCACCACACGCAGTCTATCCTGTCTCTTGTGCTAATAAATGACTCCTGAGAGAGAGAGAGATGAGGGGAGAGACCAGGACACAGCACCACACGCAGTCTATCCTGTCAGTTGTGCTTCTAAATGACCGCTGAGAGAGAGAGAGAGAGAGAAAGAAAGAAAGATGAGGGGAGAGACCAGGACACAGCACCACACGCAGTCTATCCTGTCTCTTGTGCTAATAAATGACTCCTGAGAGAGAGAGAGAAAGATGAGGGGAGAGACCAGGACACAGCACCACACGCAGTCTATCCTGTCTCTTGTGCTTCTAAATGACCGCTGAGAGAGAGAGAGAGAAAGAAAGATGAGGGGAGAGACCAGGACACAGCACCACACGCAGTCTATCCTGTCTCTTGTGCTTCTAAATGACCGCTGAGAGAGAGAGAGAGAGAAAGAAAGATGAGGGGAGAGACCAGGACACAGCACCACACGCAGTATATCCTGTCTCTTGTGCTAATAAAAGACTCCTGAGAGAGAGAGAGAGAGAGAGAGAGAGTGATGACGGGAGAGACCAGGACACAGCACCACACGCAGTCTATCCTGTTTCTTGTGCTAATAAATCACTCCTGAGAGAGAGAGAGAGAGATGAGGTGAGAGACCAGGACACAGCACCACACGCAGTCTATCCTGTCACTTGTGCTAATAAATGACTCCTGAGAGAGATAGAGAGAGAGAGAGAGAGATGAGGGGAGAGACCAGGACACAGCACCACACGCAGTCTATCCTGTCTCTTGTGCTAATAAATGACTCCTGAGAGAGAGAGAGATGAGAGGAGAGACCAGGACACAGCACCACACGCAGTCTATCCTGTCACTTGTGCTTCTAAATGACTCCTGAGAGAGAGAGAGATGAGGGGAGAGACCAGGACACAGCACCACACGCAGTCTATCCTGTCACTTGTGCTTCTAAATGACTCCTGAGAGAGAGAGAGAGAGAGATGAGGGGAGAGACCAGGACACAGCACCACACGCAGTCTATCCTGTCACTTGTGCTTCTAAATGACTCCTGAGAGAGAGAGAGATGAGGGCAGAGACCAGGACACAGCACCACACGCAGTCTATCCTGTCACTTGTGCTTCTAAATGACTCCTGAGAGAGAGAGAGAGAAAGAGAGAGATGAGGGGAGAGACCAGGACACAGCACCACACACAGTCTATCCTGTCTCTTGTGCTTCTAAATGACTCCTGAGAGAGAGAGAGAGAGATGAGGGGAGAGACCAGGACACAGCACCACACACAGTCTATCCTGTCACTTGTGCTTCTAAATGACTCCTGAGAGAGAGAGAGATGAGGGGAGAGACCAGGACACAGCACCACACGCAGTCTATCCTGTCACTTGTGCTTCTAAATGACTCCTGAGAGAGAGAGAGAAAGAGAGAGATGAGCGGAGAGACCAGGACACAGCACCACACACAGTCTATCCTGTCTCTTGAGCTAATAAATGACTCCTGAGAGAGAGAGAGAGAGAGATGAGGGGAGAGACCAGGACACAGCACCACACACAGTCTATCCTGTCTCTTGTGCTAATAAATGACTCCTGAGAGAGAGAGAGAGAGAGAGAGATGAGGGGAGAGACCAGGACACAGCACCACACACAGTCTATCCTGTCACTTGTGCTTCTAAATGACTCATGAGAGAGAGAGAGATGAGGGGAGAGACCAGGACACAGCACCACACACAGTCTATCCTGTCACTTGTGCTTCTAAATGACTCCTGAGAGAGAGAGAGATGAGGGGAGAGACCAAGACACAGCACCACACGCAGTCTATCCTGTCACTTGTGCTTCTAAATGACTCCTGAGAGAGAGAGAGAGAGAGATGAGGGGAGAGACCAGGACACAGCACCACACACAGTCTATCCTGTCTCTTGTGCTAATAAATGACTCATGAGAGAGAAAGAGAGAGAGAGAGATGAGGGGAGAGGGATTAGGACTCAGCACCACACGCAGTCTATCCTGTCACTTGTGCTTCTAAATGACTCCTGAGAGAGAGAGAGAGAGATGAGGGGAGAGACCAGGACACAGCACCACACACAGTCTATCCTGTCACTTGTGCTTCTAAATGACTCATGAGAGAGAGAGAGATGAGGGGAGAGACCAGGACACAGCACCACACACAGTCTATCCTGTCACTTGTGCTTCTAAATGACTCATGAGAGAGAGAGAGAGAGATGAGGGGAGAGACCAGGACACAGCACCAAACACAGTCTATCCTGTCACTTGTGCTTCTAAATGACTCCTGAGAGAGAGAAAGGGAGAGAGAGAGAGATGAGGGGAGAGACCAGGACACAGCACCACACACAGTCTATCCTGTCACTTGTGCTTCTAAATGACTCCTGAGAGAGAGAGAGAGAGCAAGATGAGGGGAGAGACCAGGACACAGCACCACACGCAGTCTATCCATTTACTTGTGCTTCTAAATGACTCCTGAGAGAGAGAGAGAGCAAGATGAGGAGAGAGACCAGGACACAGCACCACACGCAGTCTATCCTGTCACTTGTGCTTCTAAATTACTCCTGAGAGAGAGAGAGAGCAAGATGAGGGGAGAGACCAGGACACAGCACCACACACAGTCTATCCTGTCTCTTGTGCTTCTAAATGACTCATGAGAGAGAGAGAGCAAGATGAGGGGAGAGACCAGGACACAGCACCACACGCAGTCTATTCTGTCTCTTGTGCTAATAAATGACACCTGAGAGAGAGAGAGAGAGATGAGGGGAGAGGGATTAGGACTCAGCACCACACGCAGTCTATTCTGTCTCTTGTGCTTCTAAATGTCTCCTGAGAGAGAGAGAGAGAGATGAGGGGAGAGACGAGGACACAGCACCACACACAGTCTATCCTGTCTCTTGTGCTTCTAAATGACTCCTGAGAGAGAGAGAGAGAGAGCAAGATGAGGGGAGAGGGATTAGGACACAGCACCACACACAGTCTATCCTGTCACTTGTGCTTCTAAATGACTCCTGAGAGAGAGAGAGAGAGAGAGAGGGAGAGCAAGATGAGGGGAGAGACCAGGACACAGCAACACACGCAGTCTATCCTGTCTCTTGTGCTTCTAAATGACTCATGAGAGAGAGAGAGGGATGAGGGGAGAGGGATTAGGACACAGCACCACACACAGTCTATCCTGTCTCTTGTGCTTCTAAATGACTCCTGAGAGAGAGAGAGAGATGAGGGGAGAGGGATTAGGACACAGCACCACACACAGTCTATCCTGTCTCTTGTGCTTCTAAATGACTCCTGAGAGAGAGAGAGATAAGGGGAGAGGGATTAGGACACAGCACCACACACAGTCTATCCTGTCTCTTGTGCTTCTAAATGACTCCTGAGAGAGAGAGAGAGATGAGGGGAGAGAGATTAGGACACAGCACCACACGCAGTCTATCCTGTCTCTTGTGCTTCTAAATGACTCCTGAGAGAGAGAGAGAGAGATGAGGGGAGAGGGATTAGGACACAGCACCACACGCAGTCTATCCTGTCTCTTGTGCTTCTAAATGACTCCTGAGAGAGAGAGAGAGAGCAAGTTGACGGGAGAGACCAGGACACAGCACCACACGCAGTGTATCCTGTCACTTGTGCTTCTAAATGACTCCTGAGAGAGAGAGAGAGAGAGAGAGCAAGATGAGGGGAGAGACCAGGACACAGCACCACACGCAGTCTATCCTGTCACTTGTGCTTCTAAATGACTCATGAGAGAGAAAGAGAGAGAGATGAGGGGAGAGGCATTAGGACACAGCACCACACACAGTCTATCCTGTCACTTGTGCTTCTAAATGACTCATGAGAGAGAAAGAGAAAAAGAGAGATGAGGGGAGAGGGATTAGGACACAGCACCACACACAGTCTATTCTGTCTCTTGTGCTTCTAAATGACTCATGAGAGAGAAAGAGAGAGATGAGGGGAGAGGGATTAGGACACAGCACCACACACAGTCTATCCTGTCTCTTGTGCTAATAAATGACTCCTGAGAGAGAGAGAGAGATGAGGGGAGAGGCCAGGACACAGCACCACACACAGTCTATTCTGTCTCTTGTGCTTCTAAATGACTCATGAGAGAGAAAGAGAGAGATGAGGGGAGAGGGATTAGGCCACAGCACCACACACAGTCTATCCTGTCTCTTGTGCTAATAAATGACTCCTGAGAGAGAGAGAGAGAGAGATGAGGGGAGAGACCAGGACACATCACCACACGCAGTCTATCCTGTCTCTTGTGCTAATAAATGACTCCTGAGAGAGAAAGAGAGAGATGAGGGGAGAGACCAGGACACAGCACCACACGCAGTCTATCCTGTCTCTTGTGCTAATAAATGACTCCTGAGAGAGAAAGAGAGAGAGGAGGGGAGAGACCAGGACACAGCACCACACGCAGTGTATCCTGTCTTTTGTGCTAATAAATGACTCCTGAGAGAGAGAGAGAGAGAAAGAAAGATGAGGGGAGAGACCAGGACACAGCACCACACGCAGTCTATCCTGTCTCTTGTGCTTCTAAATGACCGCTGAGAGAGAGAGAGAGAGAAAGAAAGATGAGGGGAGAGACCAGGACACAGCACCACACGCAGTCTATCCTGTCTCTTGTGCTTCTAAATGACCGCTGAGAGAGAGAGAGAGAGAGAAAGAAAGATGAGGGGAGAGACCAGGACACAGCACCACACGCAGTCTATCCTGTCTCTTGTGCTAATAAATTACTCCTGAGAGAGAGAGAGAGATGACGGGAGAGAGCAGGACACAGCACCACACGCAGTCTATCCTGTCTCTTGTGCTAATAAATGACTCCTGAGAGAGAAAGAGAGAGATGAGGGGAGAGACCAGGACACAGCACCACACGCAGTCTATCCTGTCTCTTGTGCTAATAAATGACTCCTGAGAGAGAAAGAGAGAGATGAGGGGAGAGACCAGGACACAGCACCACACGCAGCCTATCCTGTCTCTTGTGCTAATAAATGACTCCTGAGAGAGAGAGAGATGAGGGGAGAAACCAGGACACAGCACCACACGCAGTCTATCCTGTCAGTTGTGCTTCTAAATGACCGCTGAGAGAGAGAGAGAGAGAGAGAAAGAAAGAAAGATGAGGGGAGAGACCAGGACACAGCACCACACGCAGTCTATCCTGTCTCTTGTGCTAATAAATGACTCCTGAGAGAGAGAGAGAAAGATGAGGGGAGAGACCAGGACACAGCACCACACGCAGTCTATCCTGTCTCTTGTGCTTCTAAATGACCGCTGAGAGAGAGAGAGAGAGAAAGAAAGATGAGGGGAGAGACCAGGACACAGCACCACACGCAGTCTATCCTGTCTCTTGTGCTTCTAAATGACCGCTGAGAGAGAGAGAGAGAGAAAGAAAGATGAGGGGAGAGACCAGGACACAGCACCACACGCAGTATATCCTGTCTTTTGTGCTAATAAATGACTCCTGAGAGAGAGAGAGAGAGAGTGATGACGGGAGAGACCAGGACACAGCACCACACGCAGTCTATCCTGTTTCTTGTGCTAATAAATCACTCCTGAGAGAGAGAGAGATGAGGTGAGAGACCAGGACACAGCACCACACGCAGTCTATCCTGTCACTTGTGCTAATAAATGACTCCTGAGAGAGATAGAGAGAGAGAGAGAGAGAGAGATGAGGGGAGAGACCAGGACACAGCACCACACGCAGTCTATCCTGTCTCTTGTGCTAATAAATGACTCCTGAGAGAGAGAGAGATGAGAGGAGAGACCAGGACACAGCACCACACGCAGTCTATCCTGTCACTTGTGCTTCTAAATGACTCCTGAGAGAGAGAGAGAGATGAGGGGAGAGACCAGGACACAGCACCACACGCAGTCTATCCTGTCACTTGTGCTTCTAAATGACTCCTGAGAGAGAGAGAGAGAGAGATGAGGGGAGAGACCAGGACACAGCACCACACGCAGTCTATCCTGTCACTTGTGCTTCTAAATGACTCCTGAGAGAGAGAGAGATGAGGGGAGAGACCAGGACACAGCACCACACGCAGTCTATCCTGTCACTTGTGCTTCTAAATGACTCCTGAGAGAGAGAGAGAGAAAGAGAGAGATGAGGGGAGAGACCAGGACACAGCACCACACACAGTCTATCCTGTCTCTTGAGCTAATAAATGACTCCTGAGAGAGAGAGAGAGAGAGATGAGGGGAGAGACCAGGACACAGCACCACACACAGTCTATCCTGTCTCTTGTGCTAATAAATGACTCCTGAGAGAGAGAGAGAGATGAGGGGAGAGACCAGGACACAGCACCACACACAGTCTATCCTGTCACTTGTGCTTCTAAATGACTCATGAGAGAGAGAGAGATGAGGGGAGAGACCAGGACACAGCACCACACACAGTCTATCCTGTCACTTGTGCTTCTAAATGACTCCTGAGAGAGAGAGAGAGATGAGGGGAGAGACCAAGACACAGCACCACACGCAGTCTATCCTGTCACTTGTGCTTCTAAATGACTCCTGAGAGAGAGAGAGAGAGAGAGATGAGGGGAGAGACCAGGACACAGCACCACACACAGTCTATCCTGTCTCTTGTGCTAATAAATGACTCATGAGAGAGAAAGAGAGAGAGAGAGATGAGGGAAGAGGGATTAGGACTCAGCACCACACGCAGTCTATCCTGTCACTTGTGCTTCTAAATGACTCCTGAGAGAGAGAGAGAGAGAGAGAGAGAGATGAGGGGAGAGACCAGGACACAGCACCACACACAGTCTATCCTGTCACTTGTGCTTCTAAATGACTCATGAGAGAGAGAGAGATGAAGGGAGAGACCAGGACACAGCACCACACACAGTCTATCCTGTCACTTGAGCTTCTAAATGACTCATGAGAGAGAGAGAGAGAGAGATGAGGGGAGAGACCAGGACACAGCACCAAACAGTCTATCCTGTCACTTGTGCTTCTAAATGACTCCTGAGAGAGAGAAAGGGAGAGAGAGAGAGATGAGGGGAGAGACCAGGACACAGCACCACACACAGTCTATCCTGTCACTTGTGCTTCTAAATGACTCCTGAGAGAGAGAGAGAGAGCAAGATGAGGGGAGAGACCAGGACACAGCACCACACGCAGTCTATCCATTCACTTGTGCTTCTAAATGACTCCTGAGAGAGAGAGAGAGCAAGATGAGGGGAGAGACCAGGACACAGCACCACACGCAGTCTATCCTGTCACTTGTGCTTCTAAATTACTCCTGAGAGAGAGAGAGCAAGATGAGGGGAGAGACCAGGACACAGCACCACACACAGTCTATCCTGTCTCTTGTGCTTCTAAATGACTCATGAGAGAGAGAGAGAGCAAGATAAGGGGAGAGACCAGGACACAGCACCACACGCAGTCTATTCTGTCTCTTGTGCTAATAAATGACACCTGAGAGAGAGAGAGAGAGATGAGGGGAGAGGGATTAGGACTCAGCACCACACGCAGTCTATTCTGTCTCTTGTGCTTCTAAATGACTCCTGAGAGAGAGAGAGAGAGATGAGGGGAGAGACGAGGACACAGCACCACACACAGTCTATCCTGTCTCTTGTGCTTCTAAATGACTCCTGAGAGAGAGAGAGAGAGAGCAAGATGAGGGGAGAGGGATTAGGACACAGCACCACACACAGTCTATCCTGTCACTTGTGCTTCTAAATGACTCCTGAGAGAGAGAGAGAGAGAGAGGGAGAGCAAGATGAGGGGAGAGACCAGGACACAGCAACACACGCAGTCTATCCTGTCTCTTGTGCTTCTAAATGACTCATGAGAGAGAGAGAGGGATGAGGGGAGAGGGATTAGGACACAGCACCACACACAGTCTATCCTGTCTCTTGTGCTTCTAATTGACTCCTGAGAGAGAGAGAGAGATGAGGGGAGAGGGATTAGGA